>UCOK01019825.1:0-23304 GCA_900474325.1 Synergus umbraculus
GCTTTAAATTTTCAATATTTGAGAAGTTACATTGGAAAAATGAATTTTACGAAAATTATAAAAGTACATAAAACTTTTAAAATTAAATATTTTGTTAAACCCTTGTAAGAAATTCAACTAGGTATATAGTGGAATAACTATGCAAAATTTCATCAATTTATCTCTACGCGTTTTCAAGAAATTGCTGGATCGTGACACACATACATCCGGACATTTTTTCAGATCATCATATTCGATATATTGCCCTTGAAATATGTTCAAAAAAACCTTTTTTAGGAAACTGGATTTTGTCACCACTACAAAGCTTCCTCTATGAGGAAGCAAAATTGGTATAAAATAAGAAAAATCTCTTAAAATTTCTTAAAATTATTAAAAATCTCATTACATTCCCCAAAATCATTAAAGAATAATAGAAATCTTTTGAATTCGCTTAATATTCCTCGAAATTTCACGAAAATATTAGAAATTCGCTTAAAATTCCCTTAAATTCCACAAAAACTTTTAAAATCCCTTAAAACCTTAGAAACTGTTAGAAATCCTTCAAGATTTGTTAAAATCTCTTTAAATTCTTAAAAAGTCTCTTGAATTCGTTTAAAATCACTTAAAAATCGTAAAAATTCCTTACAATACGTTAAAACCTTTTAAAATTCCACGAAAACATTCAAAAATATTAAAACCTTAGAAACTGTTAGAAATCCTCCGAAAATCTTTTGAATTCGCTGAATATTCCTCGAAATTTCACGAAAATATTAAAAATTCCTTAAAATCCGTTGAAATCTCTTAAAGTTCTTAAAAACCTCTTCATCTTCCTCAAAATTTTAAAACATTTCAATTCCCTTAAATTTCCCTTTCAAAAATCTCTTAAAATATTATGAATTTCGTTAAAATTCGTAAAAATCACTTGAAAATTGTGAAAGTCCACTAAAATTACTAGAAATCTTTTGAAATTTCTCTCTAAAAAAGGTACATTGTATAACGAAATGTTTCTATAAAATCTCTCATAAATTATTGTTCTAAATTTACTCTTTAAACTTGAAATTGAAAAAGTAAAATGAGTAAAGTAAGAAGTAGAATGAGTTTTCTAATAATTTAAATGAATTTTAAAGGATATATAGGACATATTATCGTGGAATTCAGAGAATTTCAAGAATTTTCTGGGAATTTTAAGAGATTTTAAATCATGTGAAGTTTCGAGGAATTTTAAGAGATTTCAAAAGATTTCAGAGAATTGTAAAGGACATCAATGAATTTTAAATGTTATGATAAAATTTCCATAAATTTTAAAGGAATTCAAGAGATTTTATGGAATTTCTTATAATTTGAAGGGAATTTTTGTTTATTAAAATATTTCATAGAATTTTCAAGATTCCATGGAATTTAACGAGGTTTCTAATAATTTTAATATTACAGATTTTAAAAGACGTAAATGGACAAGAAGTTTCTGGGAACTTTTAGAGGTTTTCACGAATTTTAAAAGATTTTAAGAGACAGAAAAAACACTTGTCTCATTTTGAGACAAAGATTTAACTGTGAGATTTTTATACGTTTTAAAATATTTTATGAGGTGTAAAGGATTGCTATAAAAATATGTGATTATTAGTTATAATTCTTTTATTATAAAAAGAATTTCTATAAAAATATATGATTTTTAAAAGATTTTCGTAGAATTTTTAAAGATTTCATGAAATTTTATAAAACTAAGGATTTTAAGAGATTTTAAATGTTATGAAATTACAAGAAGTTTTTAGGAATTTTTAGTTAAGAGATTCTTGGACTGATAGATTGATCGAGTGTCATAAGAATTAAAATTTTATTTGTACTAGCAAATCGATTCACAGAAAAAACAAGGACTGAAAGTGTTTACAGCTGAAATCAGTTTTTAGGCTGAATTTAAGCTTAAGTCAGTTTTTAGTCTTGTTTTAAGACTAAGAAATCTAAAAACAAGACTTCTTATTTTTAAAACAAGACTAAAAACTGACAAGACTGAAATTCAGCTTAAAAACTGATTCAAGCTGTAAATACTTTCAGTCCTTGTTTTTTCTGTGTTATTTTTTTTGCTTATCAGGACTTTAAGTCATTCAAAAGCTAATCAGGAGAGAAAGTCTGAGTTAGTTATCTTATTAGGGAGCTAATTTCGCTAATAAGCAAAGAATATTTGGGTGTAATTAAAAATATTAATAAATATCGAAATTGAAAACAATATTTTTCTATACATTCACTAAATTTCGAACTTTAGCTCCGTATGATTGAAAAACAAATATTTTTAAGGGAGTAGTTTGGTAACTGAAATTAATTTATATCATAACTACCTCTAAACTATTAATATTTTGATCTGAAACTTTTTAAAAAACTTTATTATGGTTTTCTTTGCAATCACTTAAAATTATTTAAAGTCCTTTGAAAATCTGTAAAATCATTTGAAATAATTGAAAATACTTTCTTTAATAAATGATAAAATATACTTTCTCAAATAATTCCTAAAAAGCCATTAACTATTTTAAACGAATTAAAATGACTGTCTTTTAAAATTCCAGAAAAACGTAAAAATCTTTTTAAATTCTTTGAAATTCATTGAAATGCCTTAAAATTCTTTAGTATTACTTACAATTCTTTTAAGTTATACTCAAAACCTTTTAAAATCCCTAGAAAATCTGTAAAATCACATAAAATCTCTTACAATCATTAAAAATAACGTTAAAACATTTTAAATCCCTTAAAATTCTTTGGATCTCCTTAAAGTCACTTAAAATTATTTTAAGTCTTTTAAAATTCTACAAAGAACTTAATAATGACTTAAAATCTTCTGAAATCCTTTAAAATGCCTTAATATTTTTTAGCAGTGGATTTGATGTTCCACGTCGTGTTAGTCAAGATTTTCTCTTTTGTCGAGAAAATTGCATATTCTTTGACTAGATGTGAGAAACCCTGCTGACAATTTGGAAAAGAAAGGCGAGTGCTCATCCGACGGTAATCTAAGCTCTACAGATCCCTGGCGCTCGAGAGCAATTATCTCTTGCCCAACGGGAACAAAGTACGGAATCGCATTTCGGCGTTTAGTCAATGTGGCACGGACTGATAAGAAGACCCTCTTCAGTGTGTCTGCATTCATATGTATGCGTGCACTCACTCACCCTCTCAACAATGGATTCCCGAGTATCGCTTAATGCACCTGTGCTCGTATTCATAGGAATGTCCGAACCGTACATGGACTTATGTTCTCCATTTTGGGTGATTACAAAACCCCATCTGAATTTGCATTAATAATCCAGATGTATGGAATAGCGGAACGTATTCTAGAATTATTAGGAAAAGCTCAAAACCCTGATTTTCGATGGACGAATGATGTATTTTGCAGACTGATTATGATTAATATATTTCAAACTAAGAAAGTCCTTCATTCCGTGATTAAATCAGGGAATGAAGGGTTTTCTTTAAAAGAATTAGTAGAATTGCAAGGAAAATATTTGATCAGATTTAGAGGGAAGAACTTAGAATAAGGTATGGTTAGAAATTGAAGGAGACAGAGATTGAAGAAGGGAAAAACCAATTGAGGGGATAGGATGGAAAAACACTTGGAAAAAGAATGGTCCAATGATATCCTGCCAGGTTTAATTCGCTTAAGTAGTTTCTCTAGTTGGTGTGTGAAAAGAGGGTTGTGAAAACATGATTATGATAAATCTTTTTCAGTGGCCTTATAAAGTTACAGAAAAAGAAGCAATAAAATGATAAATGAATGATGAATGATGAACTGAGAAAACCACAGAATTATAAGCAAGGCTTTTTATATCAATGTCAAAACCGTCTGTTTTCATTTTAAGTATATTTTTTTCCTTATTTATAGAGATGCCAAGTCAGGGTGACTATTAATTACATATATAGATTTTATGGTTTATTTAATAGGTTTTAGAAACTTTCTAAGGATTATAAAGAATTTCTAGGTATTCTTTGAGATTCTTTGGAGTTTTAATGATTTCAAGGGATTTTAAAATAGTTTTAAAGGATTTTAAGAGGTTTTTGGGAATTTGAAGAGATTATAAGATGTTTGTATAGTATTTAGAAGATTTAGTGGAATTTTAAAGGACTTCATGAAATTTTAGGAGATTTTTAAGGAAGTTTAGGGAATTCAAAGAATTTTAGGGAATTTTAAGATGTTCTCCACAATTTTTAAGGCTTTTAAAAAGGTCGTAAGAATTTTGAGAGATTTTAACATTTTTCCTGAAATTTTAAAGAATTTTAATATCCTTTATGCAATTTTAAAAAATTTCAAGTTACTTTTAATTTTTAAAAGATTTTGTCATAGATTTATCTCCAATTCGTGAAAATGTCTTAAAATCCCTAAGAAACTTCTACAAAATATTTTAAAAATCAAAAATTCTTTTAAAATCCTTTGAAATTGATTAAAATCTCATAAAACTCTATGATATCCTTCAAAAATTTGTAAAATATTTTAAAAACCGAAAAAATCTGTTTAAATTCCTTAGAATTTTAAGGACAATCTTCAAAATACGTTTAAATTATAAGAAATATTTTAAAAATCATAAAAGCTTTTGAAGTTCGTTAATAAAATTCACCGACAAATTTCTAATCGTTCAAATTTTATAAACTATCTTAAAAGTCATAAAAGTCTCTTAAAATCCGTTAAAATTCGTGAAAATCTCTTAAAAAATTCGTAAGAAACTTCTACAAAATATTTTGGAAATCAAAAAATCTCTTGAAATCCCTTGAAATTCTTTATAATCTCATAGAACTCTATGACATCCCTAAAAAATTTGTAAAATCTTTAAAAATCGGAAAAATCTGTTTAAATTCCTTAGAATTTTAGAACAATTTTCAAAATCCTTTTAAATTCCAAGAAAGCTGTTAAAAATCAAAAAAGTTTTTGAAGTTCCACAATAAAATTCCCAGACATATTTTAAATCCTCCAAATTCCATAAAGTATTTTAGAAGTCATAAAAATCTATTCAAATTCGTGAAAATCGCCTAAAATTCGTCAAAATTCTACAATACACTTAAAATACCCTTATGTCTTTTAAAATTCACCGAAATTATTAAAAATCTCATCAAATTACACGAAATCCTCAAAAAAATCCACAAAATCTTTTAAAAATTAGAAAAATCATTCCCAGATCCTAAATAAAATTCCTCGTCAAATTTCAAAGTCTCTAAATTCCTTAAAATATTTCAAATCTCATAAAAATGTCTTGAAATCCGTTAAAACTCGTGAAAATCTCTCAAAATTCGTCAAAATTCTACAATACACTTTAATTTTAATATTCTTTATGCAATTTAAAAAAATTTCAAGTTACTTTTAATTTTTAAAACATTTTGTCATAGATTTATTTCCAAGAATTTTTATTTAGAAATTTTAATCCATTTTAGGAAATTTTAAAGTTCCTTATCCAATTTTAAAGAATTTCACGAGATTTCTAATACATTTTGACGAATTTTAAGGTATTTTAAAGTTCCTCCTTGAATTTGGAAATATTTCACGAGATTTTTCGGAAGTTTAAAAGAATTAGTGAAAACTAATAGTTTAATTAATAGTTTAATATTAATAGTTTCATTTATGAACTTAAACTTCCACAATCAAATTAGAATCACGTTATCTCTTCTTCATATTTGAATTGCATTAATTTCCCTGCATTATTTGTATAAAATCCTTGTTAATTAATAAACCAAGTGGTAAAGGTCGATGCATAGTCAGCCAAAACTCTAGAAACACTACCGACAATATTACAATTCACTCGAAAATTCGAATGCATGTAATCGACTCTAAATATATTATTCCGCCACTTAATTAATAAATTAAGTAGTAAAGGTCCATGCATAGTCAGCCAGAACTCTTGAATCAGTAATAGCGACACAGGATGAACTCAAAATCTATTCGAGTGCATATAATCGACTCTAGATATATTATTCCGCACATATTATCATGCAAAATTGTCGTAGTTTATACAGGGCTTATTAAACTTGTGTAAATACTAAGGGAACTTATAATTTAGTGTGCCCTCGAGCATACATATGTAGAATGCCACGTACCCTTTTATACGTGCTGCATATGAATGAAATACGTGAGTGTGGGAGAAAGGGTGGTTTTGCCCAACGAGCATATATCCAGTCGAGATAATGGACTTTTAATGCGGCATCGCTTGATCTGCGAGTTGAGTTGAATCAGCGATCTCGAACTTGCCGAGAATTTCCATAATATTCGACTGGTCTATCGACGTCGATCTGATGAAACAAAGCCATGGTTATTACCGTACGCGCGTCCATGCGTGTGGAAGCTCATCGAGCTATGATTCAATTGATATCTACCGCTTTTCCATTCGCCATTCGCTCTATATACTCATTTCGGACCCATAAATTGAAATTTTCTATCTGGGCATTATAACTTTATACCATTGCGTTGCAAAATTGAACCACCGCCAGTCGTTTATTGCGATTTGTTAAACCGCTTAATTCGATGTACCGGACATTATCGAATTGAATGAGAAATTATTCACATACAATAACAAGCATACAATGAATTTGGAATTCCAATTTTCGAGGAAAACGGAAATAAGAGAGATACAGAGGGATTTCGGTTATTATTCGCTCTGGAGGGTAATAGTAATTTGTTTTCATCAATCTCGAAAACTCGAGTGTTTAATTGAAATTGGCCGAAGGATATGGATTTTAATTTTAACACTCGCCAATTATAGGATCTGTTTAAACGGATATTCGGAAGAATTATTGATATATTCCATTCGGAAACGTTTTTAGATGTTTCTGAAAAAATTTCCTTGGAAACGTATTACAGTAGACTGAACTTTTCTATTCTCGTCGTTACATAGTGTATCCTGATAATATCGATCGTTCGCCATCTATAGCAATTTTCCTATAAAGGCGTCCGCTTAAACAGCGTTTCGTTTATCCTAAAAAGTCTTTGAAGTTTAATCGTGTGGACCAGTGCTCATCGAGGCCATTGAACCTTTTTGTGATTTTACAAAAATAATATATACGTACATATCATACTCGATTACACATATCAAATTTTCGAAAAGGAATCGAATAAAAATGACTTTTAAAATTGAAGACGAATCCCTTGTGTCTCCAGTTCTAATTAAAATTTACTTATAAAATCATATCTGTGTTTAATACATAACTCACTTTTTTTTCTTTTTTTTTTTTTTTTTTGTCATTTTAGACTTGAATGCAGTTGAAAACTCTCGTTTAATTAAACACAGACACGATATTGACGACAGTTCTTCGAACTTTTCAAACTGTCAACGACGAACTTCCCAGCAAAGTAATTTTTTTTCTGCTAAAAGAAAAACTAAAAGAAAGGCGAACGATCTGCAATTATTCACCGATAGCTGTACTGTTGGGCGGGATTTGATGGAGTTAATTAATCCCTCGTTCTAATTAAAGTCCCCTTCGAACGACACTCTGATCCGAAGTTAAACTCGCGAAGATCAAACCGTGAATCCGCGCGAACTGTCCGGAACAGAGGGGATCGTCTGTTTAATTAAATTCAACCATTTTCAAACGCAGTGATGCAGCTCGTCGCCCGATTCCAAGGGCGTTCGAGGCTAGTCTGATAAATTAATTCGAGCCAACCGCAAATTTCTAACTATGTATGAGCAAACATTATCGATTCATTTCTGCCTTTTACTTCAAGTTTTTGCCAATTTCCACCTAAATTTTGTTGCTTTTCAATCAACTGCTTTTAATTTATCTAGATAAGAATATTTTTTAAGTCCTCAGAGGTTTTCGTCTGACTAAACATGGATTTTACTACTTCTTCTTCGACTTCCTCTCACTGGCTGACCACCCAATGACCTGTACTACTTGACTCCCTTTTTTATCTCCCCTCACTCTTATTCCACTGGCTGACCATACAATAACCGTTACTACTAGCTGCCCCCCCCCTCCTCTAATCCTCTAATGAATGATTTTTGTTTAAATATTGGAGTAGTTGTTGTTGGGGAATTTTTGGCTCACTAAACATGGATATTTACCACTTTTCCAACGTTGGCTAACCATACATTGTCTTGTACTACTGGACTTGCTTTTTCTTCGCTCTCTTAACTCCCACGCTATCAAGCTTTTATTTTCTGCCCTTTTTTCATGAGAATATCTCTTGAAATGCATAGAAATTTCTTGAAATTACTTAAAATTCTAGGATAAAATTTATAATTCATTCGTATCTTTTATAATTCATAAAAAATATTATAAATATCTTCGAAGTCTATGAAATCCTTCAAAATTTTACAAAATCTTTTTAAAATCTATTAAAATCCAGTGAAATTGTTTGAAATTTCATCAAATTCATTAGAAATTATTACAAATTATTACATATCTTAGACAAATTTGCAAAGTGTTTTAAATATCAGAAAAATCTGTTCAAATCTTTAAAAAATTTTAAGACAATCTTCGAAATCCTTATAAATTATAAGAAATCTTTTTAAAATCAGAAGCATCTTTTGAAGTTTGTTAATAAAATTCATCGACAAATTTCTAATGCTTCAAATCTTATTAGCCATAAGAGTCGCTTAAAATCTGATGAAATTCGTCAGAATCTTCAAAAATTCCAAAGAAACTTCTGCAAAATATTTTAAAAATCAAAAAATTTATTTAAATCCTTTGAAATTGATTAAAATCTCATAAAACTCTATGAAATCCCTAAAAAAATTATAAAATCTTTTTAAAAATCGGAAAAATCTGTTTAAATTCCTTAGAATTTTAATACGATCTTCAAAATACGTTTAAATTATAAGAAATCTTTTTAAAATCAGAAGCATCTTTTGAATTTTGTTAATAAAATTCATCAACGACAAATTTCTAATCCTTAAGATTTTATAAACTATCTTAAAAGTCATAAAAATCTCTTAAAATCCAATAAAATTAGTGAGAATCTCTTAAAATTCCTGGAAACTTCTAAAAAATATTTTAAAAATCAAAAAACCTCTTGAAATTGTTTAAAATCTCATAAAACTCTATGATATCCTTCAAAAATTTGTAAAATCTTTTAAAAAACGAAAAAATCAGTTTAAATTCCTTAGAATTTTACAGGAAAATCTTCGAAATCCTTTTAAATTATAAGAAATCTTTTTAAAATCAGAAGCATCTGTTAAAGTTCGTTAATAAAATTCAACGACAAATTTCTAATCCTTCAAATTTTATAAACTATCTTAAAAGTCATAAAAATCTCTTAAAATCCGATAAAATTCGCGAAAATCTCTTAGAATTCCTAAGAAACTTCTGCAAAATATTTTAAAAATCAAAAAATTTATTAAAATCCCTTGCAATTGTTTAAAATCTCATAAAACTCTGAAATCCCTAAAAGAAATGTAAAATCTTTTTAAAAGCGGAAAAATCTGTTTAAATTTCTTAGAATTTTAGGAAAATCTTCGAAATCCTTTTGAATTCTAAGAAATGTTTTAAAAATCAAGAAAGCTTTTGAAGTTCCTCAATAAAATTCTCGGCCATATTTCAAATCCTTCAAATTCCATCAAATATTTTAGAAGTCATAAAAATCTATTCTAATTCGTGAAAATCTTTTAAAATTCGTTAAAATTCTGCAATACACTTAAAATACCTTTATGTCTTTTAAAATCCACCGAAATTATTCAAAATCTCTTCAAATTACACGAAATACTTAAAAAAAAATCCACAAAATCTTCTAAAAATTAAAAAATCTTTCAAAAAGATCCTAAATAAAAGGCCCCATCACATTTCAAAGCCTCTAAATTCCTTAAAATATTTCAAAACTCATAAAAATGCCTTGAAATCCGTTAAAATGCGTGAATTTTAAGTGATTTCAAGGGATTTTTGGTAATTTAAAGTTTAACTTAAAGTTTTACATGGGATTCCAAAAGATTTAAAGAAATTTTTACATTTTTAAAAGATCTCGTAGAATTTTGAAAGATTTAAAAAGATTTCATGGGACTTTAGATAATTTAAAGTTTAATTTAAAGTTTGACGTGGGATTCCAAAAGATTTAAAGAAATTTGTACATTTTTAAAAGATCTCGTACAATTTCAGGATGTTTAAAAAGATTTCATGGAATTTTAAATAATTCAAATTGATATTATCCGAAATTTTTAAAAATTTCAATATAGCATTATTACTGAAAATTTATTATAATTTCTAATACTTTTCTGTCAGGGAAATTTGTCTGAAACTCTAAAAATCAGAGAAAAATCAGAGAAAAAAATGTCAGGATATTGAAAAATTTATCTTGTGACCATCCTATATTAACATAAATTATTAAAATAATTGCATTAACAAATAAAAGATTCTAAAAAAGTCTGACTACTGAACTAAGTACTCTTAAAGTAGTCTACCTATTTTTCAATGACAATTGGAATTGTGATTAACGATAAACCTGCATTTAGAAATGTTAAAAGACTTAAAATAATTTTAAGATTTCATTTGAAGATTCACGGATTCATATAAAATTTAACATTTAAAAATACTTATTTTAAAGAATTCTAAGGGGTTACCCAAAATTTTAAGTGATTGTAAATTATTCATGGCTTTTGAAGCAATTTCAAAATATTTTCACTTAGTTTAAATGATTTTACAGATTTTCAAGGAATTTTAAGGATATTATATAGAGTAATTAAATTTTTGTAAGTATTGCAGGAGATTTTAAATGGTATTATAGAATTTAAAAAAATTTTCAAAAGATTTCAAAAGAGGATTTCAAGAAACAATCAATTCTAGGATTTAAATGGATTTTAAGAAATTGGAAATGATTTCAAAGATATTAAAATTTCTGAAAGGATTTCAAGAAAATTTACATTAAAGGTATAAAGAATTGAGCATATTTTTTGAATTTTCCCATTTCTCGCGTTTTATCCTCAATAATTCTTTGTATTGTGAAATCGTTACACAAAAACTTTGGCTGTACATGCACTTTATAATTTCAATTGGTTCTTCGTGTTTGCAAAAAAGGAACGTGTGGAAAAGTAGAAAAGAGATGAAATGATTTGTCGTGTCTCGTCGAATAAAATCAAGTGCGTTGCAAATTGTGGAACTGTCTACTCCCATTCATGTATATCGTGAATGGCCGACCTGTCGAGCGCTATCAACGAATGAAATCTGGCTGTTGGTGCGATATGCGCGTTGCAGCGAAAATAAAATATCGAGGCGATAGCCGTAGGAAGATCCGGTTGGAATTTAGTGGATGTATTTTCTGGAAAATAGGTTTTCACGTTTTATGCATCGAGAATTGTCCAATTTTTATTCATATGAAAAAGTCTTTCCATAAAATAAAAATAAATATAAAAAAACAACTATTTTATTACCCCGTTACTTCAAAAAAAAAAAAAAAGTTATAGGCTGATCTAAAATTTCATTTAATAAATGGTATAATATTTCTCACTGAATAATTTTGTTCCTAAAATATTCCGCAATGAAAGAAATCTAGCTTGAGACCTAGAAATAAAATCGAGCTAGAAGTAAAAAATTTTAACAAGAAAAAAGATTTATGTTATATTAAACTAAAATTTTCAGAGAAGGCATCTCTATCTCATGAAATTTGATTATATATTCACATTTTCTCGCAAGTATATTCAGTGGAAGCTTTCACACTATGGTAAGCAGAAGTGAAAAATGCTTTTCGACCGTTCCATTATATAGAACCCGGTGAAAATATCGTCCAAGAAGATATCAAACCGGAATTCATTTATAAGTCGCAATTTATTAAAATATTGACTCTTAATCAAGTTTCCTTCACTGGCTTTCAGTTTTTTTACATAAAAATTAATATAGCATAGCAGAAAATACTAAATAAATACTAAAGAAGTAGAATCTGAGGGAAAGCACTCGATTATGAAAATTAAGGCCTGTGCAAGGGATAAGCGCGATAACTCGTAAAAAGGTTGATATATTATCTACTTAATGCAAATCATATTTCAGCAAAAGTTCATTCCTTTTGCTCACCACAGTCTGCATTCGTATTTCCTACATTATGAACATCTTGAGCTATGTGGTCATTAATAACATAAAGCTTAATTTTTGTTTAGGACCCTTAGAATATTTATTAATACTCTTAAGCTTAAAAGCACTGAAGAATTTAAAAGCAATTCAGTAATTTAATCTGAAAAAGTGTACAATTTTATGTTAAATTAAAGAACCCTCCGATCATCGATCTTCACCATTTTCTCTAAGTAATATAGAGAGTGCCTTTTGCGTTCGACTTCCAATTAAAAATTCCAGTGCGCCTAATTATCGGAACTACAACTCTCGATCAGGGACGTTTAATTAAGAAGTCTCTGGAGACGATAGGGAAAAATTATTCTTTCTTGGCTCTAACTTCCCCTTCTGGAAAATTAAAAATTCCTCAGCGTACTATTACTTTCTTACAAAGTATTTTACAACTTTTACTATTATTTTCCGGTATATTTATTCGCAACTCTTTTATTTAATCCGAATATTCTATATATTTTATTTAATTCGAATATTTTCTATATATTATTGAATATAGAATATTTCCTAGTGACTCTTATCTAAAACCTGTTTTTTTATCATAAAGCACAATTGATGAACCTACGTTGCCACTGAATACTCCAGTAAGTACTTTGAAGTGGGACATTGCCCTCCAGAGAACCTAATGGATACTTCAGTACCACTCAGACCGATTAACGATCCAACAGGATCGTTATAGGATAAATCGTTGGACGACAAACGTAAATTATCTCTCCTCCGAGCGAGAAGCATCAGTTTGATTATCACCCCAATTTATTTAATTGGATCAAATTTCAGTCAAGTCAATTATTTTTTGTTCCATGTTCTTTGAGTAGAGTGTCTTTCTAGTTTTAGGCAGTGTTTCAAACTGATGAAAACTAGAGAATAACGCGGAACGAGATTGTTGAATTAATTTCCAGTGTCATTTATCATTTAAGGACATTTTCCCGCATTTCACGTAGGTTCAAATCCCCTGCTTTTCATGATACATTTTACAGTCGCACTCATGTTAATTCCATCCTCTTCACATTTTCCTCTTCATAATATTCTCACTTTTTTTTCTGTTCGCGTCGGTTTATTCCTCTACAAATTTCTTCTCCATAAATTTTTCAATGTATTTGTTTGAATCTATTAATTGAAAATAAATATTTTGAAGTTCCAGTCGAAATACATGAATAATTATAGAATAATGTAAATTATAGCATAATGTATATTATAGCATAATATAAATTACAGTTATGAATTCAATAACACCGCAATACTTTTCCAACTTTGAACTATAATATTCCTTTGCGAATATAACACAGCTTGAAGATTATTACTATATCTGTGCCACCCTACCTCCCCCTGTATTTAATATTCATACTTCTTCATAACTGATAAAACTTCTCATTCCACCTGACTTATTTATCCAATGTTTCACCAAATACAAAACCTCATTTCCCTTTATTTCCTCCATTATACATCCTCCATTTGGTGCACTGAAAAAGTTGAATTTGCCTCTTCTTAGTTTTCCCCACGGTAAATAGAGAAGCCGATAAACAACCACTAAACAACGAAACACAGAAAGCACCTCCCTTATTTGTTGAAAATACTAGTGGAAAGGGGATTCTTCTGAGCGGTTGGAGTTGGATAGCGAAGAAAAGTAAGAGTAAGGTGGTGTGGAAGCGGGTTTCGAACGGTTTACAGCCAGCGGTTCGAGAAAAACCCGCGGTGCTACATTGTGCAATAAAACGCCGTTGGAAAGACTTTAGTGAAAGGAGAATTGTATTTTAACTATCGCTGTACATGTTGGTGTGAAAGCAAAGGCAGCTGCTAATGAGCAAAATTCTATTCAAAGTGTCCACTCGTGCTGATGTTCCAAATAAAACATTACACTCTAATTAAAACGACGATTTCCTTTTTCTTCTTCTTTTTGTATTATTGTATTATACGTTACACTGTTTATTTAAATTCGAGAATTTTCGAGCAGAATTTACAGTTTGAAGTGTGAATGGTGTCTGAGTAGGACAATTATTTTGAAAGGAATTCGTAACATAATGTTTTGTAAGTTTATTGAAGGATCTGAGTCTTAAAAACGTATTCTTTTATTTGTTTTTCAAACAGTTAAATAATTATCAGACAAAAAGTGTTTTTATGAGAGAATATATTCGAAAGTTTTTTCTCGGTGTCTATTCGTTTTTTTTTTAGAAATTAATTTCAAGACGTTTGTAATTTTAAGGGATTTCAAGATATTTCGTGCAGTTTGAAAGGAATTTTTAAGAATTCTGTGGAATTTTATGGGATTTTAAATGTTATTGTGGAATTTTGTGGAATTTTAAGTGATTTCAAAAGTTTTCGAGAAATTTTAAGAGAATTTAAGAGATTTTTCACATGAATTTTAAGAGATTTATAATTTTGAAGGTTTTTGTGGAATTTTAAGAGATTGTAAATAATTGCTAGGAATTTTAAGTGACTTTAACGAACTTTGAAGTATTTCGAAGTTTTAAGGGATTTTAAATGTGAAATTTCGAAGAATTTTAAGAGATTTGAAATTTTGTTGTGGAATTTCAAGTGATTTCAACAGATTTCTAGGAATTTTAAATGTTTTTCTTCGAATTTCGAGGAAATTAAAAAGAATTCAAGAGATTGTTGTAATCTTTATAGATTTTGTGAAATTTAAACCATTTCATGGAATTTTATGAGATTTTAAAGAATATTGAGAAATTTTCAGGAATTTTTCACATGGATTCCAAGAGATGTATGATTTTGAAATTTTTTTTTTGAATTTTAAGATTTTAAATAATTTCTAGGAATGTTAAGTGACTTTAACAAAATTTAAAGTATTTCGAAGTTTTTCGTGAAAGGATTTTAAATATTGTGGAATTTCTTAGAATTTTAAGGGATTTTAAATTTTGTTATGGAATTTCGTGGAATTTTAAGTGATTTCAAAAGGTTTCTAGGAATTTTAAATGTTTTCTTCGAGTTTCGAGAAAATTAAAAAGAATTCAAGAGATTGTTGTGATCTTTAAAAGATTTTGTGAAATTTTAAAGCATTTCATGGAATTTGATGAGATGTTTGAGAATTTTGAAAAAATTTCAGGAATTTTTCACATGAATTTTAAAAGATTTATGATTTTGAAGGTTTTTGTGGAATTTTAAGTGATTTTAACAAACTTTAAAATATTTCGAAGTTTTTCGTGAAGGAATTTTAATTATTGTGGAATTTCGTAGAATTTTAAGGAATTTTAAATGTTGTTCTGAAGTTTCGTTGAATTTTAAGTGATTTCAAAAAGTTTCGTTGTGATCTATAAAAGATTTTGTGAAATTTTCAAGCATTTCATGGAATTTGATGAGATGTTTAGGAATTTTGATAAATTTTCAGGAATTTTTCACATAAATTCCAAGAGATTTATGATTTTGAAGGTTTTTTTTGGAATTTTAAGAGATTTAAAATAATTTCTAGGAATGTTAAGTGACTTTAACAAACTTTAAAGTATTTCGAAGTTTTTCGTGCCATTTTAAGGGATTTTAAATTTTGTTGTGGAATTTCGTGGAATTTTAAGTGATTTCAAAAGGTTTCTAGGAATTTAAAATGTTTTCCTGGAATTTTGAGGAATATTAAAAGAATTCAAGAGATTGTTGTGATTTATAAAAGATTTTGTGACATTTTAAAGCATTTCATGGAATTTGATGAGATTTTTAGGAATTTTGATAAATTTTCAGGAATTTTTCACATGAATTTTAAGAGATTTATGATTTTGAAGGTTTTTGTGGAATTTTAAGACATTTTAAATAATTTCTAGGAATTTTAAGTGACTTTAACAAACTTTAAAGTATTTCGAAATTTTTCGTGAAGGAATTTTAAATATTGTGGAATTTCGAAGAATTTTAAGGGATTTTAAATGTTGTGGAATTTCGTTGAATCTTAAGTGATTTCAAAATGTTTCATTGTGATCTATAAAATATTTTGTGAAATTTTGAAGCATTTCATGAAATTTGATGAAAGTACAACCATCGAAGCAATTTGCACTATTAACTTTTGAATTAGGCAGCTTTCCCTGCCAGAAACACTTGAAACTTGACGAGAATTACGAAAGGGCGGATGCATAGCTAATGAAAAGGATGACGGTTTAATTGAATATTAAAAACTCGAGTTGGCGAGGAGGTCGGGGTAACTAGGAAGAGTTATTGAAAATGGATAAGGGTATGAAATTGGCTGCGACTGATTTTAATTAAAAATAAACATCCCTCTAACTAGAAGACGACGTTGTTCTTTCGCAGACCAATCTTGGAATGTGGAAACAAACGATCATTACATGCTTCAAACACCAACCCTTGTTCTTTCTTTCTTCCCTTATTGTTTCCTCAGCTTCTCTTTTCCAAATGTATCCTTCGATTTCGAATCACGACCGAGACGATCTCCTGTTTTCCCGCATTTTTCTTTCTAATTTTTTAGTTTTTTCTTGCTTTTCAGTTTTTTCTTGCCTTTTTCAGTTTCTCTCTCATTTTCCAACGAACGTGAAGTGGTTCATACGAAAGTGCAACTCTCTTTGAACGTTTTTGAGAGGGCTGGGTTTGAGAATGCAGGAAAGAGAACGGATATAATTCGAAGCGGAAGAACCAGGCCGGAAGCTGTGCCGAAATATAATTTGAGAAAGTAACGCAAGTTCACACCTTGTATTTCGACTTAGTCTCGGAAAGCTTTTTAATTTTCAAGAAGGACGACAAATAAACACCGAAAAAAAAACTGTTTTTCTTATTCATGAGATCTTAAAACGTGGAGATATATATAGGAGAAATATCTGATTATTTAACTGGTTAATCTTCTAAAAACAAAATTCCTATTATTATATAAAAAAGAAATTGTAGTTATATCGAAACAAGTGGTTTTATGGAATTTATAAAGAAATTTAAAACTATTCACGGAAAACTCAAGTTTTTGGGCTAATTTATTACCACGTTTATTTGTCTTTTAAAAATGTTTCAAGGGAATTAAAAGATATAGAATTTTAAAGGATTTTAAAAAAATTTCAATTGATTTTAAGGAATTTAAAATGATTTCAAGAAATATCAAGTAAATCTAGGGAATTTGAAAAGATTTTAAGATTTTTGCAAGATTTCAAAATTTCCTAAAGGATTTCAAGAGATTTTGCAGAATTTGAAGAGGTTTCAATATTTTATTTTAGAAAAAAAGAAATTTTAATAGATTTTACGGGATTTTAGAAATATCAAGATTTTCTAAAGGATTTCAAGTGGATTTAAAGAGTTTTTAAGGAATTTCAAAAAAAATTCAAACCAGTCTCAAGATCCTCAATTATTCAAATATATTTATAAATATTGTAATGGGATTTTTAATTATATTAAAAAATTTCACAGGATTTTAAAAGGAAGTAATTAAAAAAAAATGTTTTTGGATTTTTTTAAATCTCTCATATTTCTTGAAATCTACTGAAATTTATTGAAATCCCTTGAAACCATTCGAAATCTTTTGAAATTCTTTGAAAACACTTAGAAACTCTTATAATCTTATAATTTAAGGAATTTCATAAAATGCAATAAAGGTTCAAGATTTCGAAGTAATTTAAAAAAATTGTTTTTAGATTTTTAAAAATCTCTCACATCTCTTGAAATCTACTCAAATTTGTTGAAATCCCTCGAAATCTTTAGAAATTCTCTGAGATCACTTAGAAACTCTTATAATCTTTTGAAATCTCTTTAAATCTTTAGTTATTAATAATATGAAAAAATATAATCATAAATTGTAATTCGCTAATAGTTTTCATAAAAAAACCTGTTTAAAGTTCTTCGAAATACGTTCGTGTTTGCAATATACATACACTCAGAAAAAATTGTTTTTAAATCAAACATTGAATCAAAATTGATCCAAGCAAATTTTTCTATTTAATTTAAACAAAATTTTTTCCTATCTATTAATTAATTTTCCAATGTATCTATAAATATAACCATCGTTTATATTTTTCATAATTAAGTGTAGAAAATGTTAGGAATTCCCTATTTTTACCCGATATTTGCTTTTCAAGTGGAAGACTTCAAATTTCTTCTTCATTTATCAACAGTATCTCAGTTTTATTAAATTATTTTAAGATAGGAATACCACCGTAAGATTGATATAATTAATGAGATAAATAATAAATATTTATATCTATTAATAATCTATAATTATATCATTGCCCCATAAATGCCTAATTACATTAAAAAACTTTTATTTAAACTAGAAATCCCAACCAGGGCCTCGTCAGAACCCTATTATAAAATATTTGATGAAAATTGTGAAATTGGAGATTTTCCACATAAAAAAAATATTTTCTCATCCAATGAGAATGTAAAAACCAGTTTCTTAAAGAGGCTCGAAAAATAGTATAGAGTTACTAAACGTAACAAAGAATAGAAACGATAGGGGTAACTATCAGCAGTTTTTCGTTCTCCCTTCTCATTTCTCCTGTAAAAAGTGCGGGACGGATTGCAATGGGTTGGAAGTCAATGTCTTGGAGTGAGAAAGATAAGAAAGCTTCCTGAGTTCACAGCAAAACACTAGCCTATGAATAAGCAAAGTCAAGCAAGGAAAAACCGAGGGATGGGTAACTTTTCTTCTCATGAAACTTCGAATTTCCCATTGAGAAATGTGAAATTCACGTATATACTCGTATATGTACCACGAGATCGGGGGCTTTCTCCTCCAAGCAGGATGTACTCCTACAGGATGTTGTATCCTTAATGTATTTACCTTCGCTTCCAACCCTGATAATCCCCGCAGCTCTCTCTTATAATATCCTGTACCCAGTTCCTCGTAGCTCATCAAAGTCTGTTCAGTAAGCAAATTTCGAATCCTTTTACGCCGGATATTGGTATTTTCTACCTAAACTTCCTACTTAAGTTTCTCGAGAACTTTTATTTCGTACCCAATTTAATTTATAATCCTTAATTCCACGGGATTCAGGTTTCAATTAGATGACTCAGATTAGACACTTTCTGAAACAAGGGTTGAATTTTCTTATGCTTCAATTATATAAAATGCGTGTTTCAAGATAGTTGAAAAATTACAAAAATTGTAATCAGTGAAACTTTCACCTTAAATAATTGAAAAATAATATAAACTAGTTTTTATTACATCTATTCTAAAAAGATGATTGAGTCACGAGTCTAAACTCGAAATACATTGAAAATCTAGGAATTATAAGGGAATCTTATGGTTTTTTTTTAAAGATTTCAAGGGAGATAATGGGATTTTAAATGTTATATTGTAGAATTTTAAAGAATTTCAAGAAGTTTCTGGGAATTTTTGGAATTTTTCACGATTCTGATCAGATTTCAATCGGACTTCAAGGTACTTTTATGACTTTTAAAATATGTATTTTGTGGGATTTAAATAAGGAATTTAAAACTTTATAGGAAATTTTATTGAGGATTTATTTATTTATTTTTATTTATTTATTTATTTATGATTTTTAAAAGATTTTGTAGAATATACAAAGATTTCGAAGGTTTTCTTCCGATTTTAAGGGTTTTTAACAAGCTGTAAATTTTTTAAGTGTTTTCAAGAAATTTTTCGATTTTTAAAAGATATTGTGGAGTTTTTATGGATTTAATGGAGTTTTTAAGATTTATAATAATTTATATAACAGCCCAGTGAGCAAAAAATTGAAAGACGTTTTTAGAACGTTCCAGAAACGTCTTTCAATTTTTTGCCCACTGGGAGTATTTCAAGAGATTTTTCTGACTTTTGAAAAATTTTGTGGAATTTTATAAGATTTCTAATGATTTCAAGGGATCTTAAATGTGAAGGAATTTCAAAAGGTTTCTAGGAATTTTTAGAGGTTTTCATGAATTTTAACGTGGATTTCAAAAGATTTATGATTTTTAAAATTTTAGTAGGATTTTAAGAGATTTCAGGATATTTCCAGAACTTTTAAAGGAATTTATGCAATTTTAAGAAATTTTAAAGAATTTTAAAAGCTTTCGACGAATTCTAGCGATTTTTAAAGTTTTTGTGAAATTTTGAGGAATTTAAAATGGTTTGAAGAATTTTCAAAGGTTTTGAAGGAATTGAAAATTTTAATTTAAATTCAATTCATTTAAATATCAGAAAAATCTCTCGAAATCACTTAAAATTATTAGAAACTCATAAAATTCCTTAAAATTTCAGAATAATATTTCAAATTTCTTAGAATCTCATAAAACTTTTGCAAAGCTTTTAAAATCCCTTAACATCGATTTAATATCCTAAAAATCTCTTGAATTTCGTAAATCACATAAATTCCCATGCAATTTTTAGAAATCTTTTAAAATATAAACTTTTTAATTTAAATTAAAATTTTAAATTCCTTCAAAATCTTTGAAACTCCTTCAAACCATTTTAAATGTGAAGGAATTTCAAAAGGTTTCTAGGAATTTTTAGAGGTTTTCATGAATTTTAACGTGGATATTAAAAGATTTATGATTTTTAAAATTTTAGGAGGATTTTAAGAGATTTCAGGATATTTCGTGAACTTTTAAAGGAATTTATGCAATTTTAAGAAATTTTAAAGATTTTTAAGCGATTCTAAAGAATTTTAAAGAATTTTAAAAGCTTTTGACGAATTCAAGCGATTTTTAAAGTTTTTGTGAAATTTTGAGGAAAATTTAAAATGGTTTGAAGGAGTTTCAAAGGGTTTGAAGGAATTAAAAATTTTAATTTAAATTAAAAAATTTTTATTTTAAAAGATTTCCAAAAATTGCAAGGGAATTTATGTGATTTACGAAATTCAAGAGATTTTTAGGATATTAAATTGATTTTGTAGAATTGTATGGAATTTTAGGATATTTCGTGAAGTTTTAAGGGATTTTAAAAGCTTTGCAAAAGTTTTATGAGGTTTTAAGGAATTTGATGAGTTTCTAATAATTTTAAGTGATTTCGAGAGAATTTTCTGATATTTAAATGATTTTATTAGAATTTTAAAGGATTTCATGGAATTTGATCAAATTTCTATGTAATATTTTTAAGGGATATAAAAGATATAAAGAGATTTTAAATGTTACCGTAAAATTTCGAGATTTTTTCTGGGAATTTTAAAGTATTTCATTGAATTTCAAAGGGTTTCTAGGAATTTTTAGAGATTTTCATGAATTTTAACGTAGATTTCAGAAGATTTATGAGTTTGAAAATTTTTCTGGTATTTTTAAGGATTTCATGGAATTTGAAGCTATTTCCAATTATTTTAATGGATTTTAAAGGATATAAAAGGAATTTTAATTGTCATTATTAAATTTAAAAGAATATCAAGAAGTTTCTGAAAATTGTAAGAGAAGTTTAACATAGATTTTAAGAGATTAGAGAAATAAAATATAATAAATTGTGTAATATTGAAAAAGAACGTAAATGCGCTCGCGGGGCGCGCGTATAATAAAAATCGCAGAGAAATCAAAGTTAGAAAAGTAGTTACGAGAAGTAATGATTTGAATTCCCCTTGGACAGAGTTTCCGGTTTTAATTCAATTTCGTGGTCATTCCTGATACATGCAGCCATTATTTATCGATCCATCTTTGTTAAGGAACCTATTAGAGAAAACAGCTCTGCCATTAAAGAGGAATATTTTATCTCGAGGTTCGGGTGTCCCGTGAAATTCTCCAGGGACAAAAGGAGCGCAGATACGTTATGTCCTT
This sequence comes from Synergus umbraculus, assembly GCA_900474325.1. Lineage (NCBI taxonomy): Eukaryota > Metazoa > Arthropoda > Insecta > Hymenoptera > Cynipidae > Synergus > Synergus umbraculus. Next base: position 21,598 of record UCOK01019825.1, read on the forward strand.
TCAGTGCAGATCCTCGCCAAGTAGGAGGTGGGACTGGTGCTAAGTAGAAAATCGTGTCTGGCATATGAAACGGGCCCTAACGCAGTTGCTGGTTGCTAATGTGGGGTGTGGCAGCGTCTTGAACGTACTCCAAGGGCCACCGGAACCCCTCTCAGTAGGTTTTTGTCCTCGAGGTGCATCTACATCGGAAACGACTAAACTTAGTTGAAAATATATGCTTCCTAGTTCCAAGCATTCTTGCTCCATGCTAATGTAGTTGGATTTCCTCCCAAAAATGCTTCTGCAAAGTGTGAATCGATAACTTACTATACTGTTGCTTATTTTCAAAGGAATTATATCCTTAAATATAAAATGGATATAAAATCCATTTTATATCCTTTAAAATCCATTAAAAGAATTGGAAATAGCTTCAAATTCCATGAAATCCTTAAAAATACCAGAAAAATTTTAAAACTCTAAAATCTTCTGAAATCGACGTTAAAATTTATGAAAATCTCTTTATATCTTTTATATCCCTTAAAAATATTACATAGAAAATTTATCAAATTCCATGAAATCCTTTAAAATTCTAACAAAATCATTTAAATATCAGAAAAATCTCCCGAAATCACTTAAAATTATTAGAAACTCATAAAATGCCTTAAAATTTCAGGATAATACTTCAAATTCCTTAAAACCTTATAAAACTTTTGCAAAGCTTTTAAAATCTATTAAAACTTCACGAAATATCTTAAAATTCCATACAATTCTACAAAATCGATTTAATATCTTAAAAATCTCTTGAATTTCGTAAATCACATAAATTCCCTTGCAATTTTTAGAAATCTTTTTAAATAAAAACTTTTTAATTTAAATTAAAATTTTAAATTCCTTCAAAATCTTTGAAACTCCTTCAAACCATTTTAAATTCCTCAAAATTTCACAAAAACTTTAAAAATCGCGTGAATTCGTCGAAAGCTTTTAAAATTCTTTAAAATTTCTTAAAATAGCATAAATTCCATTAAAAGTTCACGAAATATCCTGAAATCTCGTAAAATCCTACTAAAATTTTCAAAATCATAAATCTTTTAAAATCCACGTTAAAATTCATGAAAACCTCTAAAAATTCCTAGAAACCTTTGAAACTCCTTCAAACCATTTTAAATTCCTCAAAATTTCACAAAAACTTTAAAAATCGCTTGAATTCGTCGAAATCTTTTAAAATTCTTTAAAACTCTTAAAAATCCTCATAATTTAAAAATATTTAGAATCGCTTAAAAATCTTTAAAATTTCTTAACATTGCATAAATTCCTTTAAGAGTTCACGAAATATCCTGAAATCTCGTAAAATCCTACTAACATTTTCAAAATCATAAATCTTTTAAAATCCACGTTAAAATTCATGAAAACCTCTAAAAATTCCTAGAAACCTTTTGAAATTTCTTCACATTTAAAATGGTTTGAAGGAGTTTCAAAGATTTTGAAAGAATTTAAAATTTTAATTTAAATTAAAAAGTTTTTATTTTAAAAGATTTCTAAAAATTGCAAGGGAATTTATGTGATTTGCGAAATTGAAGAGATTTTTGGGATATTAAATCGATGTTAAGGGATTTTAAAAGCTTTGCAAAAGTTTTATGAGATTCTAAGAAATTTGAAATATTATTCTGAAATTTTAAGGAATTTTATGAGTTTCTAATAATTTTAAGTGATTTCGAGAGATTTTTCTGA